>LR991105.1:23800000-23801675 GCA_905163515.2 Lymantria monacha | reverse complement strand
CTAACCTAACCTAACCTAACCTAACCTAACCTAACCTAACCTAACCTAACCTAACCTAACCTAACCTAACCTAACCTAACCTAACCTAACCTAACCTAACCTAACCTAACCTAACCTAACCTAACCTAACCTAACCTAACCTAACCTAACCTAACCTAACCTAACCTAACCTAACCTAACCTAACCTAACCTAACCTAACCTAACCTAACCTAACCTAACCTAACCTAACCTAACCTAACCTAACCTAACCTAACCTAACCTAACCTAACCTAACCTAACCTAACCTAACCTAACCTAACCTAACCTAACCTAACCTAACCTAACCTAACCTAACCTAACCTAACCTAACCTAACCTAACCTAACCTAACCTAACCTAACCTAACCTAACCTAACCTAACCTAACCTAACCTAACCTAACCTAACCTAACCTAACCTAACCTAACCTAACCTAACCTAACCTAACCTAACCTAACCTAACCTAACCTAACCTAACCTAACCTAACCTAACCTAACCTAACCTAACCTAACCTAACCTAACCTAACCTAACCTAACCTAACCTAACCTAACCTAACCTAACCTAACCTAACCTAACCTAACTAACCTAACCTAACCTAACCTAACCTAACCTAACCTAACCTAACCTAACCTAACCTAACCTAACCTAACCTAACCTAACCTAACCTAACCTAACCTAACCTAACCTAACCTAACCTAACCTAACCTAACCTAACCTAACCTAACCTAACCTAACCTAACCTAACCTAACCTAACCTAACCTAACCTAACCTAACCTAACCTAACCTAACCTAACCTAACCTAACCTAACCTAACCTAACCTAACCTAACCTAACCTAACCTAACCTAACCTAACCTAACCAACCTAACCTAACCTAACCTAACCTAACCTAACCTAACCTAACCTAACCTAACCTAACCTAACCTAACCTAACCTAACCTAACCTAACCTAACCTAACCTAACCTAACCTAACCTAACCTAACCTAACCTAACCTAACCTAACCTAACCTAACCTAACCTAACCTAACCTAACCTAACCTAACCTAACCTAACCTAACCTAACCTAACCTAACCTAACCTAACCTAACCTAACCTAACCTAACCTAACCTAACCTAACCTAACCTAACCTAACCTAACCTAACCTAACCTAACCTAACCTAACCTAACCTAACCTAACCTAACCTAACCTAACCTAACCTAACCTAACCTAACCTAACCTAACCTAACCTAACCTACCCTACCTAACCTAACCTAACCTAACCTAACCTAACCTAACCTAACCTAACCTAACCTAACCTAACCTAACCTAACCTAACCTAACCTAACCTAACCTAACCTAACCTAACCTAACCTACTAACCTAACCTAACCTAACCTAACCTAACCTAACCTAACCTAACCTAACCTAACCCAACCTAACCTAACCTAACCTAACCTAACCTAACCTAACCTAACCTAACCTAACCTAACCTAACCTAACCTAACCTAACCTAACCTAACCTAACCTAACCTAACCTAACCTACCTAACCTAACCTAACCTAACCTAACCTAACCTAACCTAACCTAACCTAACCTAACCTAACCTAACCTAACCTAACCTAACCTAACCTAACCTAACCTAACCTAACCTAACCTAACCTAACCTAACCTAACC